>OZ010654.1:16795145-16815145 GCA_963932375.1 Phania funesta
ACCAGACCAGACCAGACCAGACCAGACCAGACTAGACCAGACCAGACCAGACCAGGCAAGACCAGACCAGACCAGACTAGACTAGACCAGACCAGACCAGACCAGACGAGACGAGACGAGACGAGACGAGACGAGACGAGACGAGACGAGACGAGACGAGACGAGACTAGACTAGACTAGACTAGACTAGACTAGACTAGACTAGACTAGACTAGACTAGACTAGACTAGACTAGACTAGACTAGACTAGACTAGACTAGACTAGACTAGACTAGACTAGACTAGACTAGACTAGACTAGACTAGACTAGACTAGACTAGACTAGACTAGACTAGACTAGACTAGACTAGACTAGACTAGACTAGACTAGACTAGACTAGACTAGACTAGACTAGACCAGACCAGACCAGACCAGACCAGACCAGACCAGACCAGACCAGACCAGACCAGACCAGACCAGACCAGACCAGACCAGACTAGACTAGACTAGACTAGACTAGACTAGACTAGACTAGACTAGACTAGACTAGACCAGACCACAGACCAGACCAGACCAGACCAGACCAGACCAGACCAGACCAGACCAGACCAGACCAGACCAGACCAGACCAGACCAGACCAGACCAGACCAGACCAGACCACACCAGACCAGACCAGACTAGACCAGACAGACTAGACTAGACTAGACTAGACTAGACTAGACTAGACTAGACTAGACTAGACTAGACCAGACCAGACCAGACCAGACCAGACCAGACCAGACCAGACAGACCAGACCAGACCAGACCAGACAGACTAGACCAGACCAGACCAGGCAAGACCAGACCAGACCAGACTAGACTAGACCAGACCAGACCAGACCAGACGAGACGAGACGAGACGAGACGAGACGAGACGAGACGAGACGAGACGAGACTAGACTAGACTAGACTAACTAGACTAGACTAGACTAGACTAGACTAGACTAGACTAGACTAGACTAGACTAGACTAGACTAGACTAGACTAGACTAGACTAGACTAGACTAGACTAGACTAGACTAGACTAGACTAGACTAGACTAGACTAGACTAGACTAGACTAGACTAGACTAGACTAGACTAGACTAGACTAGACTAGACTAGACTAGACTAGACTAGACTAGACTAGACTAGACTAGACTAGACTAGACTAGACTAGACTAGACTAGACTAGACTAGACTAGACTAGACTAGACTAGACTAGACTAGACTAGACTAGACTAGACTAGACTAGACTAGACTAGACTAGACTAGACTAGACTAGACTAGACTAGACTAGACTAGACTAGACTAGACTAGACTAGACTAGACTAGACTGACTAGACTAGACTAGACTAGACTAGACTAGACTAGACTAGACTAGACTAGACTAGACTAGACTAGACTAGACTAGACTAGACTAGACTAGACTAGACTAGACTAGACTAGACTAGACTAGACTAGACTAGACTAGGCTAGACTAGACTAGACTAGACTAGACTAGACTAGACTAGACTAGACTAGACTAGACTAGACTAGACTAGACTAGACTAGACTAGACTAGGCTAGGCTGACTAGACTAGACTAGACTAGACTAGACTAGACTAGACTAGACTAGACTAGACTAGGCTAGGCTAGGCTAACTAGACTAGACTAGACTAGACTAGACTAGACTAGACTAGACTAGACTAGACTAGACTAGACTAGACTAGACTAGACTAGACTAGACTAGACTAGACTAGACTAGACTAGACTAGACTAGACTAGACTAGACTAGACTAGACTAGACTAGACTAGACTAGACTAGACTAGACTAGACTAGACTAGACTAGACTAGACTAGACTAGACTAGACTAGACTAGACTAGACTAGACTAGACTAGACTAGACTAGACTAGACTAGACTAGACTAGACTAGACTAGACTAGACTAGACTAGACTAGACTAGACTAGACTAGACTAGACTAGACTAGACTAGACTAGACTAGACTAGACTAGACTAGACTAGACTAGACTAGACTAGACTAGACTAGACTAGACTAGACTAGACTAGACTAGACTAGACTAGACTAGACTAGACTAGACTAGACTAGACTAGACTAGACTAGACTAGACTAGACTAGACTAGACTAGACTAGACTAGACTAGACTAGACTAGACTAGACTAGACTAGACTAGACTAGACTAGACTAGACTAGACTAGACTAGACTAGACTAGACTAGACTAGACTAGACTAGACTAGACTAGACTAGACTAGACTAGACTAGACTAGACTAGACTAGACTAGACTAGACTAGTCTAGTGTAGACCAGACTACACCAGACCAGACCAGACCAGGCAAGACCAGACCAGACCAGACCAGACCAGACTAGACTAGACCAGACCAGACCAGACCAGGCAAGACCAGACAGACCAGACCAGACCAGACCAGACTAGACTAGACTAGACCAGACTAGACTAGACTAGACCAGACCAGACTAGACCAGACCAGACCAGACCAGGCAAGACCAGACCAGACCAGACCAGACCAGACCAGACCAGACCAGGCAAGACCAGACCAGACCAGACCAGACCAGACCAGACCAGACTAGACCAGACTAGACTAGACTAGACAGACCAGACCAGACCAGACCAGACCAGACCAGACCAGACCAGACCAGACCAGACCAGACCAGACCAGACCAGACCAGACTAGACTAGACTAGACCAGACTAGACTAGACTAGACCAGACCAGACTAGACCAGACCAGACCAGGCAAGACCAGACCAGACCAGACCAGACCAGACCAGACCAGGCAAGACCAACCAGACCAGACCAGACCAGACCAGACCAGACCAGACCAGACCAGACCAGACCAGACCGGACCAGCCCAGACCAGACCAGACCAGACCAGACGAGACGAGACGAGACGAGACGAGACGAGACTAGATTAGACTAGACTAGACTAGACTAGACTAACTAGACTAGACTAGACTAGACTAGACTAGACTAGACTAGACTAGACTAGACTAGACTAGACTAGACTAGACTAGACTAGACTAGACTAGACTAGACTAGACTAGACTACTAGACTAGACTAGACTAGACTAGACTAGACTAGACTAGACTAGACTAGACTAGACTAGACTAGACTAGACTAGACTAGACTAGACTAGACTAGACTAGACTAGACTAGACTAGACTAGACTAGACTAGACTAGACTAGACTAGACTAGACTAGACTAGACTAGACTAGACTAGACTAGACTAGACTAGACTAGACTAGACTAGACTAGACTAGACTAGACTAGACTAGACTAGACTAGACTAGACTAGACTAGACTAGACTAGACTAGACTAGACTAGACTAGACTAGACTAGACTAGACTAACTAGACTAGACTAGACTAGACTAGACTAGACTAGACTAGACTAGACTAGACTAGACTAGACTAGACTAGACTAGACTAGACTAGACTAGACTAGACTAGACTAGACTAGACTAGACTAGACTAGACTAGACTAGACTAGACTAGACTAGACTAGACTAGACTAGACTAGACTAGACTAGACTAGACTAGACTAGACTAGACTAGACTAGACTAGACTAGACTAGACTAGACTAGACTAGACTAGACTAAACTAGACTGGACTAGACTAGACTAAACTAGACTGGACTAGACCAGACCAGACCAGACCAGACCAGACCAGACCAGACCAGACCAGACCAGACCAGACCAGACCAGACCAGACCAGACCAGACCAGACCAGACCAACCAGACCAGACCAGACCAGACCAGACCAGACCAGACCAGACTAGACTAGACTAGACTAGACCAAACCAGACCAGACAGACCAGACGAGACGAGGACGAGACGAGACGAGACTAACTAGACTAGACTAGACTAGACTAGACTAGACTAGACTAGACTAGACTAGACTAGACTAGACTAGACTAGACTAGACTAGACTAGACTAGACTAACTAGACTAGACTAGACTAGACTAGACTAGACTAGACTAGACTAGACTAGACTAGACTAGACTAGACTAGACTAGACTAGACTAGACTAGACTAGACTAGACTAGACTAGACTAGACTAACTAGACTAGACTAGACTAGACTAGACTAGACTAGACTAGACTAGACTAGACTAGACTAGACTAGACTAGACTAGACTAGACTAGACTAGACTAGACTAGACTAGACTAGACTAGACTAGACTAGACTAGACTAGACTAGACTAGACTAGACTAGACTAGACTAGACTAGACTAGACTAGACTAGACTAGACTAGACTAGACTAGACTAGACTAGACTAGACTAGACTAGACTAGACTAGACTAGACTAGACTAGACTAGACTAGACTAGACTAGACTAGACTAGACTAGACTAGACTAGACTAGACTAGACTAGACTAGACTAGACTAGACTAGACTAGACTAGACTAGACTAGACTAGACTAGACTAGACTAGACTAGACTAGACTAGACTAGACTACTAGACTAGACTAGACTAGACTAGACTAGACTAGACTAGACTAGACTAGACTAGACTAGACTAGACTAGACTAGACTAGACTAGACTAGACTAGACTAGACTAGACTAGACTAGACTAGACTAGACTAGACTAGACTAGACTAGACTAGACTAGACTAGACTAGACTAGACTAGACTAGACTAGACTAGACTAGACTAGACTAACTAGACTACTAGACTAGACTAGACTAGACTAGACTAGACTAGACTAGACTAGACTAGACTAGACTAGACTAGACTAGACTAGACTAGACTAGACTAGACGAGACGAGACGAGACGAGACGACACGAGACGAGACGACACGAGACGAGACGACACGAGACGACACGAGACGACACGAGACGAGACCAGACCAGACTAGACTAGACTAGACTAGACTAGACTAGACTAGACTAGACTAGACTAGACTAGACTAGACTAGACTAGACTAGACTAGACTAGACGAGACGAGACGAGACGAGACGAGACTAGACTAGACTAGACTAGACTAGACTAGACTAGACTAGACTAGACTAGACTAGACTAGACTAGACTAGACTAGACTAGACTAGACTAGACTAGACTAGACTAGACTAGACTAGACTAGACTAGACTAGACTAGACTAGACTAGACTAGACTAGACTAGACTAGACTAGACTAGACTAGACTAGACGAGACGAGACGACACGAGACGAGACGACACGAGACGACACGACACGAGACGACACGAAACGAGACGAGACCAGACCAGACTAGACTGAGACGAGACGAGACCAGACCAGACCAGACTAGACCAGACCAGACCAGACCAGACTAGACCTACTAGACTAGACTAGACTAGACTAGACTAGACCAGACCAGACTACAGACTAGACCAGACCAGACTAGACTAGACTAACTAGACTAGACTAGACTAGACTAGACTAGACTAGACTAGACTAGACTAGACTAGACTAGACTCGACCAGACTAGACCAGACCAGACCAGACCAGACCAGACCAGACCAGACCAGACCAGACCAGACCAGACCAGACCAGACCAGACCAGGACCGACCAGCCCAGACCAGACCAGACCAGACCAGACGAGACGAGACGAGACGAGACGAGACGAGACGAGACGAGACGAGACGAGACGAGACGAGACGAGACTAGACTACTAGACTAGACTAGACTAGACTAGACTAGACTAGACTAGACTAGACTAACTAGACTAGACTAGACTAGACTAGACTAGACTAGACTAGACTAGACTAGACTAGACTAGACTAGACTAGACTAGACTAGACTAGACTAGACTAGACTAGACTAGACTAGACTAGACTAGACTAGACTAGACTAGACTAGACTAGACTAGACTAGACTAGACTAGACTAGACTAGACTAGACTAGACTAGACTAGACTAGACTAGACTAGACTAGACTAGACTAGACTAGACTAGACTAGACTAGACTAGACTAGACTAGACTAGACTAGACTAGACTAGACTAGACTAGACTAGACTAGACTAGACTAGGACTAGACTAGACTAGACTAGACTAGACTAGACTAGACTAGACTAGACTAGACTAGACTAGACTAGACTAGACTAGACTAGACTAACTAGACTAGACTAGACTAGACTAGACTAGACTAGACTAGACTAGACTAGACTAGACTAGACTAGACTAGACTAGACTAGACTAGACTAGACTAGACTAGACTAGACTAGACTAGACTAGACTAGACTAGACTAGACTAGACTAGACTAGACTAGACTAGACTAGACTAGACTAACTAGACTAGACTAGACTAGACTAGACTAGACTAGACTAGACTAGACTAGACTAGACTAGACTAGACTAGACTAGACTAGACTAGACTACTAGACTAGACTAGACTAGACTAGACTAGACTAGACTAGACTAGACTAGACTAGACTAGACTAGACTAGACTAGACTAGACTAGACTAGACTAGACTAGACTAGACTAGACTAGACTAGACTAGACTAGACTAGACTAGACTAGACTAGACTAGACTAGACTAGACTAGACTAGACTAGACTAGACTAGACTAGACTAGACTAGACTAGACTAGGACTAGACTAACTAGACTAGACTAGACTAGACTAGACTAGACTAGACTAGACTAGACTAGACTAGACTAGACTAGACTAGACTAGACTAGACTAGACTAGACTAGACTAGACTAGACTAGACTAGACTAGACTAGACTAGACTAACTAGACTAGGACTAGACTAGACTAGACTAGACTAGGACTAGACTAGACTAGACTAGACTAGACTAGACTAGACTAGGACTAGACTAGACTAGACTAGACTAGACTAGACTAGACTAGACTAGACTAGACTAGGACTAGACTAGACTAGACTAGACTAGACTAGACTAGACTAGACTAGACTAGACTAGACTAGACTAGACTAGACTAGACTAGACTAGACTAGACTAGACTAGACTAGACTAGACTAACTAGACTAGACTAGACTAGACTAGACTAGACTAGACTAGACTAGACTAGACTAGACTAACTAGACTAGACTAGACTAGACTAGACTAGACTAGACTAGACTAGACTAGACTAGACTAGACTAGACTAGACTAGACTAGACTAGACTAGACTAGACTAGACTAGACTAGACTAGACTAGACTAGACTAGACTAGACTAACTAGACTAGACTAGACTAGACTAGACTAGGACTAGACTAGACTAGACTAGACTAGACTAGACTAGACTAGACTAGACTAGACTAGACTAGACTAGACTAGACTAGACTAGACTAGACTAGACTAGACTAGACTAGACTAGACTAGACTAGACTAGACTAGACTAGACTAGACTAGACTAGACTAGACTAGACTAGACTAGACTAGACTAGACTAGACTAGACTAGACTAGACTAGACTAGACTAGACTAGACTAGACTAGACTAGACTAGGACTAGACTAGACTAGACTAGACTAGACTAGACTAGACTAGACTAGACTAGACTAGACTAGACTAGACTAGACTAGACTAGACTAGACTAGACTAGACTAGACTAGACTAGACTAGACTAGACTAGACTAGACTAGACTAGACTAGACTAGACTAGACTAGACTAGACTAGACTAGACTAGACTAGACTAGTCTAGTCTAGTCTAGTCTAGTCTAGTCTAGTCTAGTCTAGTCTAGTCTAGTCTAGGTCTAGTCTAGTCTAGTCTTCTAGTCTAGTCTAGTCTAGTCTAGTCTAGTCTAGTCTAGTTCTAGTCTAGTCTAGTCTAGTCTAGTCTAGTCTAGTCTAGTCTAGTCTAGTCTAGTCTAGTCTAGTCTAGTCCTAGTCTAGTCTAGTCTAGTCTAGTCTAGTCTAGTCTAGTCTAGTCTAGTCTAGTCTAGGTCTAGTCTAGTCTAGTCTAGTCTAGTCTAGTCTAGTCTAGTCTAGTCTAGTCTAGTCTAGTCTAGTCTAGTCTAGGTCTAGTCTAGTCTAGTCTAGTCTAGTCTAGTCTAGTCTAGTCTAGTCTAGAGTCTAGTCTAGTCTAGTCTAGTCTAGTCTAGTCTAGTCTAGTCTAGTCTAGTCTAGTCTAGTCTAGTCTAGTCTAGTCTAGTCTAGTCTAGTCTAGTCTAGTCTAGTCTTAGTCTAGTCTAGTCTAGTCTAGTCTAGTCTAGTCTAGTCTATGTCTAGTCTAGTCTAGTCTAGTCTAGTCTAGTCTAGTCTAGTCTAGTCTAGTCTAGTCTAGTCTAGTCTAGTCTAGTCTAGTCTAGGTCTAGTCTAGTCTAGTCTAGTCTAGTCTAGTCTAGTCTAGTCTAGTCTAGTCTAGTCTAGTCTAGTCTAGTCTAGTCTAGTCTAGTCTAGTCTAGTCTAGTCTAGTCTAGTCTAGTCTAGTCTAGTCTAGTCTAGTCTAGTCTAGTCTAGTCTAGTCTAGTCTAGTCTAGTCTAGTCTAGTCTAGTCTAGTCTAGTCTAGTCTAGTCTAGTCTAGTCTATCTAGTCTAGGTCTAGTCTAGTCTAGTCTAGTCTAGTCTAGTCTAGTCTAGTCTAGTCTAGTCTAGTCTAGTCTAGTCTAGTCTAGTCTAGTCTAGTCTAGTCTAGTCTAGTCTAGTCTAGTCTAGTCTAGTCTAGTCTAGTCTAGTCTAGTCTAGTCTAGTCTAGTCTAGTCTAGTCTAGTCTAGTCTAGTCTAGGTCTAGTCTAGTCTAGTGTCTAGTCTAGTCTAGTCTAGTCTAGTCTAGTCTAGTCTAGTCTAGTCTAGTCTAGTCTAGTCTAGTCTAGTCTAGTCTAGTCTAGTCTAGTCTAGTCTAGTCTAGTCTAGTCTAGTCTAGTCTAGTCTAGTCTAGTCTAGTCTAGTCTAGTCTAGTCTAGTCTAGTCTAGTCTAGTCTAGTCTAGTCTAGTCTAGTCTAGTCTAGTCTAGTCTAGTCTAGTCTAGTCTAGTCTAGTCTAGTCTAGTCTAGTCTAGTCTAGTCTAGTCTAGTCTAGTCTAGTCTAGTCTAGTCTAGTCTAGTCTAGTCTAGTCTAGTCTAGTCTAGTCTAGTCTAGTCTAGTCTAGTCTAGTCTAGTCTAGTCTAGGTCTAGTCTAGTCTAGTCTAGTCTAGTCTAGTCTAGTCTAGTCTAGTCTAGTCTAGTCTAGTCTAGTCTAGTCTAGTCTAGTCTAGTCTAGTCTAGTCTAGTCTAGTCTAGTCTAGTCTAGTCTAGTCTAGTCTAGTCTAGTCTAGTCTAGTCTAGTCTAGTCTAGTCTAGTCTAGTCTAGTCTAGTCTAGTCTAGTCTAGTCTAGTCTAGTCTAGTCTAGTCTAGTCTAGTCTAGTCTAGTCTAGTCTAGTCTAGTCTAGTCTAGTCTAGTCTAGTCTAGTCTAGTCTAGTCTAGTCTAGTCTAGTCTAGTCTAGTCTAGTCTAGTCTAGTCTAGTCTAGTCTAGTCTAGTCTAGTCTAGTCTAGTCTAGTCTAGTCTAGTCTAGTCTAGTCTAGTCTAGTCTAGTCTAGTCTAGTCTAGTCTAGTCTAGTCTAGTCTAGTCTAGTCTAGTCTAGTCTAGTCTAGTCTAGTCTAGTCTAGTCTAGTCTAGTCTAGTCTAGTCTAGTCTAGTCTAGTCTAGTCTAGTCTAGTCTAGTCTAGTCTAGTCTAGTCTAGTCTAGTCTAGTCTAGTCTAGTCTAGTCTAGTCTAGTCTAGTCTAGTCTAGTCTAGTCTAGTCTCGTCTCGTCTCGTCTCGTCTCGGTCTCGTCTCGTCTCGTCTCGTCTCGTCTCGTCTCGTCTCGTCTGGTCTGGTCTGGTCTGGTCTGGTCTGGGCTGGTCCGGTCTGGTCTGGTCTGGTCTGGTCTGGTCTGGTCTGGTCTGGTCTGGTCTGGTCTGGTCTGGTCTGGTCTGGTCTGGTCTAGTCTGGTCGAGTCTAGTCTAGTCTAGTCTAGTCTAGTCTAGTCTAGTCTAGTCTAGTCTAGTCTAGTCTAGTCTAGTCTAGTCTCGTCTGGTCTGGTCTAGTCTGGTCTGGTCTGGTCTGGTCTAGTCTAGTCTAGTCTAGTCTAGTCTGGTCTAGTCTGGTCTGGTCTGGTCTGGTCTGGTCTAGTCTGGTCTGGTCTGGTCTCGTCTCGTCTAGTCTAGTCTGGTCTGGTCTCGTCTCGTTTCGTGTCGTCTCGTGTCGTGTCGTCTCGTGTCGTCTCGTCTCGTGTCGTCTCGTCTCGTCTAGTCTAGTCTAGTCTAGTCTAGTCTAGTCTAGTCTAGTCTAGTCTAGTCTAGTCTAGTCTAGTCTAGTCTAGTCTAGTCTAGTCTAGTCTAGTCTAGTCTAGTCTAGTCTAGTCTAGTCTAGTCTAGTCTAGTCTAGTCTAGTCTAGTCTAGTCTAGTCTAGTCTAGTCTAGTCTAGTCTAGTCTAGTCTCGTCTCGTCTCGTCTCGTCTCGTCTCGTCTAGTCTAGTCTAGTCTAGTCTAGTCTAGTCTAGTCTAGTCTAGTCTAGTCTAGTCTAGTCTAGTCTAGTCTAGTCTAGTCTAGTCTGGTCTGGTCTCGTCTCGTGTCGTCTCGTGTCGTCTCGTGTCGTCTCGTCTCGTGTCGTCTCGTCTCGTGTCGTCTCGTCTCGTCTCGTCTCGTCTAGTCTAGTCTAGTCTAGTCTAGTCTAGTCTAGTCTAGTCTAGTCTAGTCTAGTCTAGTCTAGTCTAGTCTAGTCTAGTCTAGTCTAGTCTAGTCTAGTCTAGTCTAGTCTAGTCTAGTCTAGTCTAGTCTAGTCTAGTCTAGTCTAGTCTAGTCTAGTCTAGTCTAGTCTAGTCTAGTCTAGTCTAGTCTAGTCTAGTCTAGTCTAGTCTAGTCTAGTCTAGTCTAGTCTAGTCTAGTCTAGTCTAGTCTAGTCTAGTCTAGTCTAGTCTAGTCTAGTCTAGTCTAGTCTAGTCTAGTCTAGTCTAGTCTAGTCTAGTCTAGTCTAGTCTAGTCTAGTCTAGTCTAGTCTAGTCTAGTCTAGTCTAGTCTAGTCTAGTCTAGTCTAGTCTAGTCTAGTCTAGTCTAGTCTAGTCTAGTCTAGTCTAGTCTAGTCTAGTCTAGTCTAGTCTAGTCTAGTCTAGTCTAGTCTAGTCTAGTCTAGTCTAGTCTAGTCTAGTCTAGTCTAGTCTAGTCTAGTCTAGTCTAGTCTAGTCTAGTCTAGTCTAGTCTAGTCTAGTCTAGTCTAGTCTAGTCTAGTCTAGTCTAGTCTAGTCTAGTCTAGTCTAGTCTAGTCTAGTCTAGTCTAGTCTAGTCTAGTCTAGTCTAGTCTAGTCTAGTCTAGTCTAGTCTAGTCTAGTCTAGTCTAGTCTAGTCTAGTCTAGTCTAGTCTAGTCTAGTCTAGTCTAGTCTAGTCTAGTCTAGTCTAGTCTAGTCTAGTCTAGTCTAGTCTAGTCTAGTCTAGTCTAGTCTAGTCTAGTCTAGTCTAGTCTAGTCTAGTCTAGTCTAGTCTAGTCTAGTCTAGTCTAGTCTAGTCTAGTCTAGTCTAGTCTAGTCTAGTCTAGTCTAGTCTAGTCTAGTCTAGTCTAGTCTAGTCTAGTCTCGTCTCGTCTCGTCTCGTCTCGTCTGGTCTGGTCTGGTCTGGTTTGGTCTAGTCTAGTCTAGTCTAGTCTGGTCTGGTCTGGTCTGGTCTGGTCTGGTCTGGTCTGGTCTGGTCTGGTCTGGTCTGGTCTGGTCTGGTCTGGTCTGGTCTGGTCTGGTCTGGTCTGGTCTGGTCTGGTCTGGTCTGGTCTGGTCTGGTCTGGTCTGGTCTAGTCCAGTCTAGTTTAGTCTAGTCTAGTCCAGTCTAGTTTAGTCTAGTCTAGTCTAGTCTAGTCTAGTCTAGTCTAGTCTAGTCTAGTCTAGTCTAGTCTAGTCTAGTCTAGTCTAGTCTAGTCTAGTCTAGTCTAGTCTAGTCTAGTCTAGTCTAGTCTAGTCTAGTCTAGTCTAGTCTAGTCTAGTCTAGTCTAGTCTAGTCTAGTCTAGTCTAGTCTAGTCTAGTCTAGTCTAGTCTAGTCTAGTCTAGTCTAGTCTAGTCTAGTCTAGTCTAGTCTAGTCTAGTCTAGTCTAGTCTAGTCTAGTCTAGTCTAGTCTAGTCTAGTCTAGTCTAGTCTAGTCTAGTCTAGTCTAGTCTAGTCTAGTCTAGTCTAGTCTAGTCTAGTCTAGTCTAGTCTAGTCTAGTCTAGTCTAGTCTAGTCTAGTCTAGTCTAGTCTAGTCTAGTCTAGTCTAGTCTAGTCTAGTCTAGTCTAGTCTAGTCTAGTCTAGTCTAGTCTAGTCTAGTCTAGTCTAGTCTAGTCTAGTCTAGTCTAGTCTAGTCTAGTCTAGTCTAGTCTAGTCTAGTCTAGTCTAGTCTAGTCTAGTCTAGTCTAGTCTAGTCTAGTCTAGTCTAGTCTAGTCTAGTCTAGTCTAGTCTAGTCTAGTCTAGTCTAGTCTAGTCTAGTCTAGTCTAGTCTAGTCTAGTCTAGTCTAGTCTAGTCTAGTCTAGTCTAGTCTAGTCTAATCTAGTCTCGTCTCGTCTCGTCTCGTCTCGTCTCGTCTGGTCTGGTCTGGTCTGGTCTGGGCTGGTCCGGTCTGGTCTGGTCTGGTCTGGTCTGGTCTGGTCTGGTCTGGTCTGGTCTGGTCTGGTCTGGTCTTGCCTGGTCTGGTCTGGTCTGGTCTGGTCTGGTCTGGTCTTGCCTGGTCTGGTCTGGTCTAGTCTGGTCTGGTCTAGTCTAGTCTAGTCTGGTCTAGTCTAGTCTAGTCTGGTCTGGTCTGGTCTGGTCTGGTCTGGTCTGGTCTGGTCTGGTCTGGTCTGGTCTGGTCTGGTCTGGTCTGGTCTGGTCTAGTCTAGTCTAGTCTGGTCTAGTCTGGTCTGGTCTGGTCTGGTCTGGTCTGGTCTGGTCTTGCCTGGTCTGGTCTGGTCTGGTCTGGTCTGGTCTGGTCTGGTCTTGCCTGGTCTGGTCTGGTCTGGTCTAGTCTGGTCTGGTCTAGTCTAGTCTAGTCTGGTCTAGTCTAGTCTAGTCTGGTCTGGTCTGGTCTGGTCTGGTCTGGTCTTGCCTGGTCTGGTCTGGTCTGGTCTAGTCTAGTCTGGTCTGGTCTGGTCTGGTCTGGTCTTGCCTGGTCTGGTCTGGTCTGGTGTAGTCTGGTCTACACTAGACTAGTCTAGTCTAGTCTAGTCTAGTCTAGTCTAGTCTAGTCTAGTCTAGTCTAGTCTAGTCTAGTCTAGTCTAGTCTAGTCTAGTCTAGTCTAGTCTAGTCTAGTCTAGTCTAGTCTAGTCTAGTCTAGTCTAGTCTAGTCTAGTCTAGTCTAGTCTAGTCTAGTCTAGTCTAGTCTAGTCTAGTCTAGTCTAGTCTAGTCTAGTCTAGTCTAGTCTAGTCTAGTCTAGTCTAGTCTAGTCTAGTCTAGTCTAGTCTAGTCTAGTCTAGTCTAGTCTAGTCTAGTCTAGTCTAGTCTAGTCTAGTCTAGTCTAGTCTAGTCTAGTCTAGTCTAGTCTAGTCTAGTCTAGTCTAGTCTAGTCTAGTCTAGTCTAGTCTAGTCTAGTCTAGTCTAGTCTAGTCTAGTCTAGTCTAGTCTAGTCTAGTCTAGTCTAGTCTAGTCTAGTCTAGTCTAGTCTAGTCTAGTCTAGTCTAGTCTAGTCTAGTCTAGTCTAGTCTAGTCTAGTCTAGTCTAGTCTAGTCTAGTCTAGCCTAGTCTAGTCTAGTCTAGTCTAGTCTAGTCTAGTCTAGTCTAGTCTAGTCTAGTCTAGTCTAGTCTAGTCTAGTCTAGTCTAGTCTAGTCTAGTCTAGTCTAGCCTAGCCTAGCCTAGTCTAGTCTAGTCTAGTCTAGTCTAGTCTAGTCTAGTCTAGTCTAGTCTAGCCTAGCCTAGTCTAGTCTAGTCTAGTCTAGTCTAGTCTAGTCTAGTCTAGTCTAGTCTAGTCTAGTCTAGTCTAGTCTAGTCTAGTCTAGTCTAGCCTAGTCTAGTCTAGTCTAGTCTAGTCTAGTCTAGTCTAGTCTAGTCTAGTCTAGTCTAGTCTAGTCTAGTCTAGTCTAGTCTAGTCTAGTCTAGTCTAGTCTAGTCTAGTCTAGTCTAGTCTAGTCTAGTCTAGTCTAGTCTAGTCTAGTCTAGTCTAGTCTAGTCTAGTCTAGTCTAGTCTAGTCTAGTCTAGTCTAGTCTAGTCTAGTCTAGTCTAGTCTAGTCTAGTCTAGTCTAGTCTAGTCTAGTCTAGTCTAGTCTAGTCTAGTCTAGTCTAGTCTAGTCTAGTCTAGTCTAGTCTAGTCTAGTCTAGTCTAGTCTAGTCTAGTCTAGTCTAGTCTAGTCTAGTCTAGTCTAGTCTAGTCTAGTCTAGTCTAGTCTAGTCTAGTCTAGTCTAGTCTAGTCTAGTCTAGTCTAGTCTAGTCTAGTCTAGTCTAGTCTAGTCTAGTCTAGTCTAGTCTAGTCTAGTCTAGTCTAGTCTAGTCTAGTCTAGTCTAGTCTAGTCTAGTCTAGTCTAGTCTAGTCTAGTCTAGTCTAGTCTCGTCTCGTCTCGTCTCGTCTCGTCTCGTCTCGTCTCGTCTCGTCTCGTCTGGTCTGGTCTGGTCTGGTCTAGTCTAGTCTGGTCTGGTCTGGTCTTGCCTGGTCTGGTCTGGTCTGGTCTAGTCTGGTCTGGTCTGGTCTGGTCTGGTCTGGTCTGGTCTGGTCTGGTCTGGTCTGGTCTGGTCTGGTCTGGTCTAGTCTAGTCTAGTCTAGTCTAGTCTAGTCTAGTCTAGTCTAGTCTAGTCTAGTCTGGTCTAGTCTGGTCTGGTCTGGTGTGGTCTGGTCTGGTCTGGTCTGGTCTGGTCTGGTCTGGTCTGGTCTGGTCTGGTCTGGTCTGGTCTGGTCTGGTCTGGTCTGGTCTGGTCTGGTCTGGTCTGGTCTGGTCTGGTCTAGTCTAGTCTAGTGTAGTCTAGTCTAGTCTAGTCTAGTCTAGTCTAGTCTAGTCTGGTCTGGTCTGGTCTGGTCTGGTCTGGTCTGGTCTGGTCTGGTCTGGTCTGGTCTGGTCTGGTCTGGTCTGGTCTGGTCTGGTCTAGTCTAGTCTAGTCTAGTCTAGTCTACTCTAGTCTAGTCTAGTCTAGTCTAGTCTAGTCTAGTCTAGTCTAGTCTAGTCTAGTCTAGTCTAGTCTAGTCTAGTCTAGTCTAGTCTAGTCTAGTCTAGTCTAGTCTAGTCTAGTCTAGTCTAGTCTAGTCTAGTCTAGTCTAGTCTAGTCTAGTCTAGTCTAGTCTAGTCTAGTCTAGTCTAGTCTAGTCTAGTCTAGTCTCGTCTCGTCTCGTCTCGTCTCGTCTCGTCTCGTCTCGTCTCGTCTCGTCTCGTCTCGTCTGGTCTGGTCTGGTCTGGTCTAGTCTAGTCTGGTCTGGTCTGGTCTTGCCTGGTCTGGTCTGGTCTGGTCTTGCCTGGTCTGGTCTGGTCTGGTCTAGTCTGGTCTGGTCTGGTCTGGTCTGGTCTGGTCTGGTCTGGTCTGGTCTGGTCTGGTCTGGTCTGGTCTAGTCTAGTCTAGTCTAGTCTAGTCTAGTCTAGTCTAGTCTAGTCTAGTCTAGTCTAGTCTGGTCTAGTCTGGTCTGGTGTGGTCTGGTCTGGTCTGGTCTGGTCTGGTCTGGTCTGGTCTGGTCTGGTCTGGTCTGGTCTGGTCTGGTCTGGTCTGGTCTGGTCTGGTCTGGTCTGGTCTGGTCTGGTCTGGTCTGGTCTGGTCTAGTCTAGTCTAGTGTAGTCTAGTCTAGTCTAGTCTAGTCTAGTCTAGTC
The DNA here is from genome assembly GCA_963932375.1 of Phania funesta. NCBI lineage: Eukaryota > Metazoa > Arthropoda > Insecta > Diptera > Tachinidae > Phania > Phania funesta. The sequence goes on from OZ010654.1 coordinate 16,810,757, forward strand.
TAGTCTGGTCTGGTCTGGTCTGGTCTGGTCTGGTCTGGTCTGGTCTGGTCTGGTCTGGTCTGGTCTGGTCTGGTCTGGTCTGGTCTAGTCTAGTCTAGTCTAGTCTAGTCTACTCTAGTCTAGTCTAGTCTAGTCTAGTCTAGTCTAGTCTAGTCTAGTCTAGTCTAGTCTAGTCTAGTCTAGTCTAGTCTAGTCTAGTCTAGTCTAGTCTAGTCTAGTCTAGTCTAGTCTAGTCTAGTCTAGTCTAGTCTAGTCTAGTCTAGTCTAGTCTAGTCTAGTCTAGTCTAGTCTAGTCTAGTCTAGTCTAGTCTAGTCTAGTCTAGTCTAGTCTAGTCTAGTCTAGTCTAGTCTAGTCTAGTCTAGTCTAGTCTAGTCTAGTCTAGTCTAGTCTAGTCTAGTCTAGTCTAGTCTAGTCTAGTCTAGTCTAGTCTAGTCTAGTCTAGTCTAGTCTAGTCTAGTCTAGTCTAGTCTAGTCTAGTCTAGTCTAGTCTAGTCTAGTCTAGTCTAGTCTAGTCTAGTCTAGTCTAGTCTAGTCTAGTCTAGTCTAGTCTAGTCTAGTCTAGTCTAGTCTAGTCTAGTCTAGTCTAGTCTAGTCTAGTCTAGTCTAGTCTAGTCTAGTCTAGTCTAGTCTAGTCTAGTCTAGTCTAGTCTAGTCTAGTCTAGTCTAGTCTAGTCTAGTCTAGTCTAGTCTAGTCTAGTCTAGTCTAGTCTAGTCTAGTCTAGTCTAGTCTAGTCTAGTCTAGTCTAGTCTAGTCTAGTCTAGTCTAGTCTAGTCTAGTCTAGTCTAGTCTAGTCTAGTCTAGTCTAGTCTAGTCTAGTCTAGTCTAGTCTAGTCTAGTCTAGTCTAGTCTAGTCTAGTCTAGTCTAGTCTAGTCTAGTCTAGTCTAGTCTAGTCTAGTCTAGTCTAGTCTAGTCTAGTCTAGTCTAGTCTAGTCTAGTCTAGTCTAGTCTAGTCTAGTCTAGTCTAGTCTAGTCTAGTCTAGTCTAGTCTAGTCTAGTCTAGTCTAGTCTAGTCTAGTCTAGTCTAGTCTAGTCTAGTCTAGTCTAGTCTAGTCTAGTCTAGTCTAGTCTAGTCTAGTCTAGTCTAGTCTAGTCTAGTCTAGTCTAGTCTAGTCTAGTCTAGTCTAGTCTAGTCTAGTCTAGTCTAGTCTAGTCTAGTCTAGTATAGTCTAGTCTAGTCTAGTCTAGTCTAGTCTAGTCTAGTCTAGTCTAGTCTAGTCTAGTCTAGTCTAGTCTAGTCTAGTCTAGTCTAGTCTAGTCTAGTCTAGTCTAGTCTAGTCTAGTCTAGTCTAGTCTAGTCTAGTCTAGTCTAGTCTAGTCTAGTCTAGTCTAGTCTAGTCTAGTCTAGTCTAGTCTAGTCTAGTCTAGTCTAGTCTAGTCTAGTCTAGTCTAGTCTAGTCTAGTCTAGTCTAGTCTAGTCTAGTCTAGTCTAGTCTAGTCTAGTCTAGTCTAGTCTAGTCTAGTCTAGTCTAGTCTAGTCTAGTCTAGTCTAGTCTAGTCTAGTCTAGTCTAGTCTAGTCTAGTCTAGTCTAGTCTAGTCTAGTCTAGTCTAGTCTAGTCTAGTCTAGTCTAGTCTAGTCTAGTCTAGTCTAGTCTAGTCTAGTCTAGTCTAGTCTAGTCTAGTCTAGTCTAGTCTAGTCTAGTCTAGTCTAGTCTAGTCTAGTCTAGTCTAGTCTAGTCTAGTCTAGTCTAGTCTAGTCTAGTCTAGTCTAGTCTAGTCTAGTCTAGTCTAGTCTAGTCTAGTCTAGTCTAGTCTAGTCTAGTCTAGTCTAGTCTAGTCTAGTCTAGTCTAGTCTAGTCTAGTCTAGTCTAGTCTAGTCTAGTCTAGTCTAGTCTAGTCTAGTCTAGTCTAGTCTAGTCTAGTCTAGTCTAGTCTAGTCTAGTCTAGTCTAGTCTAGTCTAGTCTAGTCTAGTCTAGTCTAGTCTAGTCTAGTCTAGTCTAGTCTAGTCTAGTCTAGTCTAGTCTAGTCTAGTCTCGTCTCGTCTCGTCTCGTCTCGTCTCGTCTCGTCTGGTCTGGTCTGGTCTGGTCTGGTCTGGTCTGGGCTGGTCCGGTCTGGTCTGGTCTGGTCTGGTCTGGTCTGGTCTGGTCTGGTCTGGTCTGGTCTGGTCTGGTCTAGTCTGGTCGAGTCTAGTCTAGTCTAGTCTAGTCTAGTCTAGTCTAGTCTAGTCTAGTCTAGTCTAGTCTAGTCTAGTCTAGTCTAGTCTAGTCTAGTCTAGTCTAGTCTAGTCTAGTCTAGTCTAGTCTAGTCTCGTCTCGTCTCGTCTCGTCTCGTCTGGTCTGGTCTGGTCTGGTTTGGTCTAGTCTAGTCTAGTCTAGTCTGGTCTGGTCTGGTCTGGTCTGGTCTGGTCTGGTCTGGTCTGGTCTGGTCTGGTCTGGTCTAGTCCAGTCTAGTTTAGTCTAGTCTAGTCCAGTCTAGTTTAGTCTAGTCTAGTCTAGTCTAGTCTAGTCTAGTCTAGTCTAGTCTAGTCTAGTCTAGTCTAGTCTCGTCTGGTCTGGTCTAGTCTGGTCTGGTCTGGTCTGGTCTAGTCTAGTCTAGTCTAGTCTGGTCTAGTCTGGTCTGGTCTGGTCTGGTCTGGTCTGGTCTGGTCTAGTCTGGTCTGGTCTGGTCTGGTCTCGTCTCGTCTAGTCTAGTCTGGTCTGGTCTCGTCTCGTTTCGTGTCGTCTCGTGTCGTGTCGTCTCGTGTCGTCTCGTCTCGTGTCGTCTCGTCTCGTCTAGTCTAGTCTAGTCTAGTCTAGTCTAGTCTAGTCTAGTCTAGTCTAGTCTAGTCTAGTCTAGTCTAGTCTAGTCTAGTCTAGTCTAGTCTAGTCTAGTCTCGTCTCGTCTCGTCTCGTCTCGTCTAGTCTAGTCTAGTCTAGTCTAGTCTAGTCTAGTCTGGTCTGGTCTGGTCTCGTCTCGTGTCGTCTCGTGTCGTCTCGTGTCGTCTCGTGTCGTCTCGTCTCGTGTCGTCTCGTCTCGTCTCGTCTCGTCTAGTCTAGTCTAGTCTAGTCTAGTCTAGTCTAGTCTAGTCTAGTCTAGTCTAGTCTAGTCTAGTCTAGTCTAGTCTAGTCTAGTCTAGTCTAGTCTAGTCTAGTCTAGTCTAGTCTAGTCTAGTCTAGTCTAGTCTAGTCTAGTCTAGTCTAGTCTAGTCTAGTCTAGTCTAGTCTAGTCTAGTCTAGTCTAGTCTAGTCTAGTCTAGTCTAGTCTAGTCTAGTCTAGTCTAGTCTAGTCTAGTCTAGTCTAGTCTAGTCTAGTCTAGTCTAGTCTAGTCTAGTCTAGTCTAGTCTAGTCTAGTCTAGTCTAGTCTAGTCTAGTCTAGTCTAGTCTAGTCTAGTCTAGTCTAGTCTAGTCTAGTCTAGTCTAGTCTAGTCTAGTCTAGTCTAGTCTAGTCTAGTCTAGTCTAGTCTAGTCTAGTCTAGTCTAGTCTAGTCTAGTCTAGTCTAGTCTAGTCTAGTCTAGTCTAGTCTAGTCTAGTCTAGTCTAGTCTAGTCTAGTCTAGTCTAGTCTAGTCTAGTCTAGTCTAGTCTAGTCTAGTCTAGTCTAGTCTAGTCTAGTCTAGTCTAGTCTAGTCTAGTCTAGTCTAGTCTAGTCTAGTCTAGTCTCGTCTCGTCTCGTCTCGTCTCGTCTGGTCTGGTCTGGTCTGGTTTGGTCTAGTCTAGTCTAGTCTAGTCTGGTCTGGTCTGGTCTGGTCTGGTCTGGTCTGGTCTGGTCTGGTCTGGTCTGGTCTGGTCTAGTCCAGTCTAGTTTAGTCTAGTCTAGTCCAGTCTAGTTTAGTCTAGTCTAGTCTAGTCTAGTCTAGTCTAGTCTAGTCTAGTCTAGTCTAGTCTAGTCTAGTCTAGTCTAGTCTAGTCTAGTCTAGTCTAGTCTAGTCTAGTCTAGTCTAGTCTAGTCTAGTCTAGTCTAGTCTAGTCTAGTCTAGTCTAGTCTAGTCTAGTCTAGTCTAGTCTAGTCTAGTCTAGTCTAGTCTAGTCTAGTCTAGTCTAGTCTAGTCTAGTCTAGTCTAGTCTAGTCTAGTCTAGTCTAGTCTAGTCTAGTCTAGTCTAGTCTAGTCTAGTCTAGTCTAGTCTAGTCTAGTCTAGTCTAGTCTAGTCTAGTCTAGTCTAGTCTAGTCTAGTCTAGTCTAGTCTAGTCTAGTCTAGTCTAGTCTAGTCTAGTCTAGTCTAGTCTAGTCTAGTCTAGTCTAGTCTAGTCTAGTCTAGTCTAGTCTAGTCTAGTCTAGTCTAGTCTAGTCTAGTCTAGTCTAGTCTAGTCTAGTCTAGTCTAGTCTAGTCTAGTCTAGTCTAGTCTAGTCTAGTCTAGTCTAGTCTAGTCTAGTCTAGTCTAGTCTAGTCTAGTCTAGTCTAATCTAGTCTCGTCTCGTCTCGTCTCGTCTCGTCTCGTCTGGTCTGGTCTGGTCTGGTCTGGGCTGGT
>OZ010654.1:16832645-16835145 GCA_963932375.1 Phania funesta
CTAGTCTAGTCTAGTCTAGTCTAGTCTAGTCTAGTCTAGTCTAGTCTAGTCTAGTCTAGTCTAGTCTAGTCTAGTCTAGTCTAGTCTAGTCTAGTCTAGTCTAGTCTAGTCTAGTCTAGTCTAGTCTAGTCTAGTCTAGTCTAGTCTAGTCTAGTCTAGTCTAGTCTAGTCTAGTCTAGTCTAGTCTAGTCTAGTCTAGTCTAGTCTAGTCTAGTCTAGTCTAGTCTAGTCTAGTCTAGTCTAGTCTAGTCTAGTCTAGTCTAGTCTAGTCTAGTCTAGTCTAGTCTAGTCTAGTCTAGTCTAGTCTAGTCTAGTCTAGTCTAGTCTAGTCTAGTCTAGTCTAGTCTAGTCTAGTCTAGTCTAGTCTAGTCTAGTCTAGTCTAGTCTAGTCTAGTCTGGTCTGGTCTGGTCTAGTCTGGTCTGGTCTGGTCTGGTCTAGTCTAGTCTAGTCTAGTCTGGTCTATTCTGGTCTAGTCTAGTCTAGTCTAGTCTAGTCTGGTCTATTCTGGTCTGGTCTGGTCTGGTCTGGTCTGGTCTGGTCTAGTCCAGTCTAGTCTAGTTTAGTCTAGTCTAGTCTAGTCTAGTCTAGTCTAGTCTAGTCTAGTCTAGTCTAGTCTAGTCTAGTCTAGTCTAGTCTAGTCTAGTCTAGTCTAGTCTAGTCTAGTCTAGTCTAGTCTAGTCTAGTCTAGTCTAGTCTAGTCTAGTCTAGTCTAGTCTAGTCTAGTCTAGTCTAGTCTAGTCTAGTCTAGTCTAGTCTAGTCTAGTCTAGTCTAGTCTAGTCTAGTCTAGTCTAGTCTAGTCTAGTCTAGTCTAGTCTAGTCTAGTCTAGTCTAGTCTAGTCTAGTCTAGTCTAGTCTAGTCTAGTCTCGTCTCGTCTCGTCTCGTCTCGTCTCGTCTGGTCTGGGCTGGTCCGGTCTGGTCTGGTCTGGTCTGGTCTGGTCTGGTCTGGTCTGGTCTGGTCTGGTCTAGTCTGGTCTAGTCTAGTCTAGTCCAGTCTAGTCTAGTCTAGTCTAGTCTAGTCTAGTCTAGTCTAGTCTAGTCTAGTCTGGTCTGGTCTAGTCTGGTCTGGTCTGGTCTGGTCTGGTCTGGTCTGGTCTGGTCTAGTCTGGTCTAGTCTGGTCTGGTCTGGTCTGGCCTGGTCTGGTCTGGTCTGGTCTGGTCTGGTCTGGTCTGGTCTGGTCTCGTCTCGTCTAGTCTAGTCTGGTCTGGTCTCGTCTCGTGTCGTCTCGTGTCGTGTCGTCTCGTGTCGTCTCGTCTCGTGTCGTCTCGTCTCGTCTAGTCTAGTCTAGTCTAGTCTAGTCTAGTCTAGTCTAGTCTAGTCTAGTCTAGTCTAGTCTAGTCTAGTCTAGTCTAGTCTAGTCTAGTCTAGTCTAGTCTAGTCTAGTCTAGTCTAGTCTAGTCTAGTCTAGTCTAGTCTAGTCTAGTCTAGTCTAGTCTAGTCTAGTCTAGTCTAGTCTAGTCTAGTCTAGTCTAGTCTAGTCTAGTCTAGTCTAGTCTAGTCTAGTCTAGTCTAGTCTAGTCTAGTCTAGTCTAGTCTAGTCTAGTCTAGTCTAGTCTAGTCTAGTCTAGTCTAGTCTAGTCTAGTCTAGTCTAGTCTAGTCTAGTCTAGTCTAGTCTAGTCTAGTCTAGTCTAGTCTAGTCTAGTCTAGTCTAGTCTAGTCTAGTCTAGTCTAGTCTAGTCTAGTCTAGTCTAGTCTAGTCTAGTCTAGTCTAGTCTAGTCTAGTCTAGTCTAGTCTAGTCTAGTCTAGTCTAGTCTAGTCTAGTCTAGTCTAGTCTAGTCTGGTCTGGTCTGGTCTGGTCTGGTCTGGTCTCGTGTCGTCTCGTCTCGTCTAGTCTAGTCTAGTCTAGTCTAGTCTAGTCTAGTCTAGTCTAGTCTAGTCTAGTCTAGTCTAGTCTAGTCTAGTCTAGTCTAGTCTAGTCTAGTCTAGTCTAGTCTAGTCTAGTCTAGTCTAGTCTAGTCTAGTCTAGTCTAGTCTAGTCTAGTCTAGTCTAGTCTAGTCTAGTCTAGTCTAGTCTAGTCTAGTCTAGTCTAGTCTAGTCTAGTCTAGTCTAGTCTAGTCTAGTCTAGTCTAGTCTAGTCTAGTCTAGTCTAGTCTAGTCTAGTCTAGTCTAGTCTAGTCTAGTCTAGTCTAGTCTAGTCTAGTCTAGTCTAGTCTAGTCTAGTCTAGTCTAGTCTAGTCTAGTCTAGTCTAGTCTAGTCTAGTCTAGTCTAGTCTAGTCTAGTCTAGTCTAGTCTAGTCTAGTCTAGTCTAGTCTAGTCTAGTCTAGTCTAGTCTAGTCTAGTCTAGTCTAGTCTAGTCTAGTCTAGTCTAGTCTAGTCTAGTCTAGTCTAGTCTAGTCTAGTCTAGTCTAGTCTAGTCTAGTCTAGTCTAGTCTAGTCTAGTCTAGTCTAGTCTAGTCTAGTCTAGTCTAGTCTAGTCTAGTCTAGTCTAGTCTAGTCTAGTCTAGTCTAGTCTGGTCTGGTCTGGTCTGGTCTGGTCTGGTCTCGTGTCGTCTCGT